>CP092876.1:64839066-64856048 GCA_030710605.1 Cordylochernes scorpioides | reverse complement strand
TTCTTCAATGGGGAGCCCCCCCCCAGACTGCCGAGTGAGAAGGTATAGCTAGAGAGGGAGGAGGCTGTATGTTGGGTGTTTCAGTTCTTCAATGGTGGAGCCCAGACTGCCGAGTGAGGAGGTATAGCTAGGAAGGGAGGAGGCTGTGTGTTGGGTGTTTCAGTTCTTCAATGGTGGAGCCCAGAGTGCCGAGTGAGAAGGTATAGCTAGAGAGGGAGGAGGCTGTGTTTTGGGTGTTTCAGTTCTTCAATGGTGGAGCTCAGACTGCCGAGTAAGAAGGTATAGCTAGAGAGGGAGAAGGCTGTGTGTTGGGTGTTTCAGTTCTTCAATGGTGGAGCCCAGACTGCCGAGTGAGAAGGTATAGCTAGAGAGGGAGGAGGCTGTGTGTTGGGTGTTTCAGTTCTTCAATGGTGGAGCCCAGACTTCCGAGTGAGAAGGTATAGCTAGAGAGGGAGGAGGCTGTGTGTTGGGTGTTTCAGTTCTTCAATGGTGGAGCCCAGACTGCCGAGTGAGACGATATAGCTAGAGAGGGAGGAGGCTGTGTGTTGGGTGTTTCAGTTCTCCAATGGTGGAGCCCAGACTGCCGAGTAAGAAGGCATAGCTAGAGAGGGAGGAGGCTGTGTGTTGGGTGTTTCAGTTCTTCAATGGTGGAACCCAGACTGCCGAGTAAGAAGGTATAGCTAGAGAGGAAGGGGGCTGTGTGTTGGGTGTTTTAGTTCTTCAATGGTGGAGCCCAGACTGCCGAGTGAGAAAGTATAGCTATAGAGGGAGGAGGCTGTATGTTGGGTGTTTCAGTTCTTCAATGGTGGAGCCCAGACTGCCGAGTGAGGAGGTATAGCTAGAGAGGGAGGATGCTGTGTGTTGGGTGTTTCAGTTCTTAAATGGTGGAGTCCAGACTGCCGAGTGAGAAGGTATAGCTAGAGAGAGAGAGGAGGCTGTGTGTTGGGTGTTTCAGTTCTTCAATGGTGGAGCCCAGACTACCGAGTGAGAAGGTATAGCTAGAGAGGGAGGAGGCTGTGTGTTAGGTGTTTCAGTTCTCCAATGGTGGAGCCCAGACTGCCGAGTGAGAATGTATAGCTAGAAAGGGAGGAGGCTGTGTGTTGGGTGTTTCAGTTCTTCAATGGTGGAGCCCAGACTGCCGAGTGAGAAGGTATAGCTAGAGAGGGAGGAGGCTGTGTTTTGGGTGTTTCAGTTCTTCAATGGTGGAGCTCAGACTGCCGAGTAAGAAGGTATAGCTAGAGAGGGAGAAGGCTGTGTGTTGGGTGTTTTAGTTCTTCAATGGTGGAGCCCAGACTGCCGAGTGAGAAGGTATAGCTAGAGAGGGAGGAGGCTGTGTGTTGGGTGTTTAGTTCTTCAATGGTGGAGCCCAGACTGCCGAGTGAGAAAGTATAGCTATAGAGGGAGGAGGCTGTATGTTGGGTGTTTCAGTTCTTCAATGGTGGAGCCCAGACTGCCGAGTGAGGAGGTATAGCTAGAGAGGGAGGATGCTGTGTGTTGGGTGTTTCAGTTCTTAAATGGTGGAGTCCAGACTGCCGAGTGAGAAGGTATAGCTAGAGAGGGAGGAGGCTGTGTGTTGGGTGTTTCAGTTCATTAATGGTGGAGCCCAGACTTCCGAGTGAGAAGGTATAGCTAGAGAGGGAGGAGGCTGTGTGTTGGGTGTTTCAGTTCTTAAATGGTGGAGCCCAGACTGCCGCGTAAGAAGGTATAGCTAGAGAGGGAGGAGGCTGTGTGTTGGGTGTTTCAGTTCTTAAATGGTGGAGTCCAGACTGCCGAGGGAGAAGGTATAGCTAGAGAGAGAGAGGAGGCTGTGTGTTGGGTGTTTCAGTTCTTCAATGGTGGAGCCCAGATTACCGAGTGAGAAGGTATAGCTAGAGAGAAAGGAGGCTGTGTGTTAGGTGTTTCAGTTCTTCAATGGTGGAACCCAGACTGCCGAGTAAGAAGGTATAGCTAGAGAGGGAGGGGGCTGTGTGTTGGGTGTTTTAGTTTTTCAATGGTGGAGCCCAGACTGCCGAGTGAGAAGGTATAGCTAGAAAGGGAGGAGGCTGTGTGTTGGGTGTTTCAGTTCTTCAATGGTGGAGCTCAGACTGCCGAGGTGAGAAGGTATAGCTAGAGAGGGAGGAGCTGTGTTTTGGGTGTTTCAGTTCTTCAATGGTGGAGCCCAGACTGCCGAGTGAGAAAGTATAGCTAGAGAGGGAGGAGGCTGTGTGTTGGGTGTTTTAGTTCTTCAATGGTGGAGCCCAGATTTTCGAGTGAGAAGGTATAGCTAGAGAGGGAGGAGGCTGTATGTTGGGTGTTTCAGTTCTTCAATGGTGGAGCCCAGACTACCGAGTGAGAAGGTATAGCTAGAGAGGGAGGAGGCTGTGTGTTGGGTGTTTCAGTTCATTAATGGTGGAGCCCAGACTTCCGAGTGAGAAGGTATAGCTAGAGAGGGAGGAGGCTGTGTGTTGGGTGTTTTAGTTCTTAAATGGTGGAGCCCAGACTGCCGTGTAAGAAGGTATAGCTAGAGAAGGAGGAGGCTGTGTGTTGGGTGTTTCAGTTCTTCAATGGTGGAGCCCAGACTGCCGAGTAAGAAGGTATAGCTAGAGAGAGAGGAGGCTGTTTGTTGGGTGTTTCAGTTCTTCAATGGTGGAGCCCAGACTCCCGAGTGAGAATGTATAGCTAGAAAGGGAGGAGGCTGTGTGTTGGGTGTTTCAGTTCTTCAATGGTGGAGCTCAGACTGCCGAGGTGAGAAGGTATAGCTAGAGAGGGGGGAGGCTATATGTTGGGTGTTTCAGTTCTTCAATGATGGAGCCCAGACTTCCGAGTGAGAAGGTATAGCTAGAGAGGGAGGAGGCTGTGTGTTGGGTGTTTCAGTTCTTCAATGGTGGAGCCCAGACTGCCGAGTGAGAAGATATAGCTAGAGAGGGAGAAGGCTGTGTGTTGGGTGTTTCAGTTCTCCAATGGTGGAGCCCAGACTGCCGAGTAAGAAGGTATAGCTAGAGAGGGAGGAGGCTGTGTGTTGGGTGTTTCAGTTCTTCAATGGTGGAGCCCAGACTGCCGAGTAAGAAGGTATAGCTAGAGAGGGAGGAGCTGTGTTTTGGGTGTTTCAGTTCTTCAATGGTGGAGCCCAGACTGCCGAGTGAGAAGGTATAGCTAGAGAGGGAGGATGCTGTGTGTTGGGTGTTTCAGTTCTTCAATGGTGGAGCCCAGACTACCGAGTGAGAAGTTATAGCTAGAGAGGGAGTAGGCTGTGTGTTGGGTGTTTCAGTTCTTCAATGGTGGAGCCCAGACTACCGAGTTTGAAGGTATAGCTAGAGAGGGAGGAGGCTGTGTGTTGGGTGTTTCAGTTTTCCATTGGTGGAGCCCAGACTGCCGAGTGAGAAGGTATAGCTAGAGAGGAATGAGGCTATGTGTTGGGTGTTTCAGTTCTTCAATGGTGGAGCCCAGACTGCCGAATGAGAAGGTATAGCTAGAGAGGGAGGAGGCTGTGTGTTGGGTGTTTCAGTTCTTCAATGGTGGAGCCCAGACTGCCGAGTGAGAAAGTATAGCTAGAGAGGGAGGAGGCTGTGTGTTGGGTGTTTTAGTTCTTCAATGGTGGAGCCCAGACTTCCGAGTGAGAAGGTATAGCTAGAGAGGGGGAAGGCTGTGTGTTGGGTGTTTTAGTTCTTCAATGGTGGAGCCCAGACTGCCGAGTAAGAAGGTATAGCTAGAGAAGGAGGAGGCTGTATGTTGGGTGTTTCAGTTCTTCAATGGTGGAGCCCAGACTGCCGAGTAAGAAGGTATAGCTAGAGAGGGAGGAGGCTGTGTGTTGGGTATTTCAGTACTTCAATGGTGGAGCCCAGACTCCCGAGTGAGAAGGTATAGCTAGAGAGGGAGGAGGCTGTGTTTTGGGTGTTTCAGTTCTTCAATGGTGGAGCTCAGACTGCCGAGTAAGAAGGTATAGCTAGAGAGGGAGGAGGCTGTGTGTTGGGTGTTTCAGTTCTTCAATGGTGGAGCCCAGACTTCCGAGTGAGAAGGTATAGCTAGAGAGGGAGGAGGCTGTGTGTTGGGTGTTTTAGTTCTTCAATGGTGGAGCCCAGACTGCCGAGTAAGAAGGTATAGCTAGAGAAGGAGGAGGCTGTATGTTGGGTGTTTCAGTTCTTCAATGGTGGAGCCAAGACTGCCGAGTAAGAAGGTATAGCTAGAGAGGGAGGAGGCTGTGTGTTGGGTGTTTCAGTTCTTCAATGGTGGAGCCCAGACTCCCGAGTGAGAAGGTATAGCTAGAGAGGGAGGAGGCTGTGTGTTGGGTGTTTCAGTTCTTCAATGGTGGAGCCCAGACTGCCGAGTAAGAAGGTATAGCTAGAGAGGGAGGGGGCTGTGTGTTGGGTGTTTTAGTTCTTCAATGGTGGAGCCCAGACTGCCGAGTGAGAATGTATAGCTAGAAAGGGAGGAGGCTGTGTGTTGGGTGTTTCAGTTCTTCAATGGTGGAGCCCAGACTGCCGAGTAAAAAGGTATAGCTAGAGAGGGAGGAGGCTGTGTGTTGGGTGTTTCAGTTCTTAAATGATGGAGCCCAGACTGCCGCGTAAGAAGGTATAGCTAGAGAGGGAGGAGGCTGTGTGTTGGGTGTTTCAGTTCTTAAATGGTGGAGTCCAGACTGCCGAGTGAGAAGGTATAGCTAGAGAGAGAGAGGAGGCTGTGTGTTGGGTGTTTCAGTTCTTCAATGGTGGAGCCCAGACTACCGAGTGAGAAGGTATAGCTAGAGAGGGAGGAGGCTGTGTGTTAGGTGTTTCAGTTCTCCAATGGTGGAGCCCAGACTGCCGAGTGAGAATGTATAGCTAGAAAGGGAGGAGGCTGTGTGTTGGTTGTTTCAGTTCTTCAATGGTGGAGCCCAGACTGCCGAGTAAAAAGGTATAGCTAGAGAGGGAGGAGGCTTTGTGTTGGGTGTTTCAGTTCTTAAATGGTGGAGCCCAGACTGCCGCGTAAGAAGGTATAGCTTGAGAGGGAGGAGGCTGTGTGTTGGGTGTTTCAGTTCTTAAATGGTGGAGTCCAGACTGCCGAGTGAGAAGGTATAGCTAGAGAGAAAGAGGAGGCTGTGTGTTGGGTGTTTCAGTTCTTCAATGGTGGAGCCCAGACTACCGAGTGAGAAGGTATAGCTAGAGAGGGAGGAGGCTGTGTGTTAGGTGTTTCAGTTCTTCAATGGTGGAACCCAGACTGCCGAGTAAGAAGGTATAGCTAGAGAGGGAGGGGGCTGTGTGTTGGGTGTTTTAGTTCTTCAATGGTGGAGCCCAGACTGCCGAGTGAGAAGGTATAGCTAGAGAGGGAGGAGGCTGTATGTTGGGTGTTTCAGTTCTTCAATGGTTGAGCCCAGACTGCCGAGTGAGGAGGTATAGCTAGAGAGGGAGGAGGCTGTGTGTTGGGTGTTTCAGTTCTTCAATGGTGGAGCCCAGACTGCCGAGTGAGAAGGTATAGCTAGAGAGGGAGGAGTCTGTGTTTTGGGTGTTTCAGTTCTTCAATGGTGGAGCTCAGACTGCCGAGTAAGAAGGTATAGCTAGAGAGGGAGGAGGCTGTGTGTTGGGTGTTTCAGTTCTTCAATGGTGGAGCCCAGACAGCCGAGTGAGAAGGTATAACTAGAGAGGGAGGAGGCTGTGTGTTGGGTGTTTCAGTTCTTCAATGGTGGAGCCCAGAATTCCGAGTGAGAAGGTATAGCTAGAGAGGGAGGAGGCTGTGTGTTGGGTGTTTCAGTTCTTCAATGGTGGAGCCCAGACTGCCGAGTGAGAAGATATAGCTAGAGAGGGAGGAGGCTGTGTGTTGGGTGTTTCAGTTCTCCAATGGTGGAGCCCAGACTGCCGAGTAAAAAGTCATAGCTAGAGAGGGAGGAGGCTGTGTGTTGGGTGTTTCAGTTCTTCAATGGTGGAACCCAGACTGCCGAGTAAGAAGGTATAGCTAGAGTGGGAGGGGGCTGTGTGTTAGGTGTTTTAGTTCTTCAATGGTGGAGCCCAGACTGCCGAGTGAGAAGGTATAGCTAGAGAGGGAGGAGGCTGTATGTTGGGTGTTTCAGTTCTTCAATGGTGGAGCCCAGACTGCCGAGTGAGGAGGTATAGCTAGAGAGGGAGGAGGCTGTGTGTTGGGTGTTTCAGTTCTTAAATGGTGGAGTCCAGACTGCCGAGTGAGAAGGTATAGCTAGAGAGAGAGAGGAGGCTGTGTGTTGGGTGTTTCAGTTCTTCAATGGTGGAGCCCAGACTACCGAGTGAGAAGGTATAGCTAGAGGGGAAGGAGGCTGTGTGTTAGGTGTTTCAGTTCTCCAATGGTGGAGCCCAGACTGCCGAGTGAGAATGTATAGCTAGAAAGGGAGGAGGCTGTGTGTTGGGTGTTTCAGTTCTTCAATGGTGGAGCCCAGACTGCCGAGTAAAAAGGTATAGCTAGAGAGGGAGGAGGCTGTGTGTTGGGTGTTTCAGTTCTTCAATGGTGGAGCCCAGACTGCCGAGTGAGAAGGTATAGCTAGAGAGGGAGGAGGCTGTGTTTTGGGTGTTTCAGTTCTTCAATGGTGGAGCCCAGACTGCCGAGTAAGAAGGTATAGCTTGAGAGGGAGGAGGCTGTGTGTTGGGTGTTTCAGTTCTTCAATGGTGGAGCCCAGACTGCCGAGTGAGAAAGTATAGCTAGAGAGGGAGGAGGCTGTGTGTTGGGTGTTTCAGTTCTTCAATGGTGGAGCCCAGACCTCCGAGTGAGAAGGTATAGCTAGAGAGGGAGGTGGCTGTGTGTTGGGTGTTTCAGTTCTTCAATGGTGGAGCCCAGACTGCCGAGTGAGAAGATATAGCTAGAGAGGGAAAAGGCTTTGTGTTGGATGTTTCAGTTCTCCAATGGTGGAGCCCAGACTGCCGAGTAAGAAGGTATAGCTAGAGAGGGAGGAGGCTGTGTGTTGGGTGTTTCAGTTCTTCAATGGTGGAGCCCAGACTGCCGAGTAAGAAGGTATAGCTAGAGAGGGAGGAGGCTGTGTGTTGGGTGTTTCAGTTCTTCAATGGTGGAGCCCAGACTGCCGAGTGAGAAGGTATAGCTAGAGAGGGAGGAGGCTGTGTGTTGGGTGTTTCAGTTCTTCAATGGTGGAGCCCAGACTACCGAGTGAGAAGGTATAGCTAGAGAGGGAGTAGGCTGTGTGTTGGGTGTTTCAGTTCTTCAATGGTGGAGCCCAGACTACCGAGTTTGAAGGTAATGCTAGAGAGGGAGGAGGCTGTGTGTTGGGTGTTTCAGTTTTTCAATGGTGGAGCCCAGACTGCCGAGTGAGAAAGTATAGCTAGAGAGGGAGGAGGCTGTGTGTTGGGTGTTTTAGTTCTTCAATGGTGGAGCCCAGATTACCGAGTGAGAAGGTATAGCTAGAGAGGGAGGAGGCTGTGTGTTGGGTGTTTTAGTTCTTCAATGGTGGAGCCCAGACTGCCGAGTGAGAAGGTATAGCTAGAGAGGGAGGAGGCCGTGTGTTGGGTGTTTCAGTTCTTCAATGGTGGAGCCCAGACTGCCGAGTGAGAAGGTATAGCTAGAGAGGGAGGAGGCTGTGTGTTGGGTGTTTCAGTTCTTCAATGGTGGAGCCCAGACTGCCGAGTGAGAAGGTATAGCTAGAGAGGGAGGAGGCTGTGTTTTGGGTGTTTCAGTTCTTCAATGGTGGAGCTCAGACTGCCGAGTAAGAAGGTATAGCTAGAGAGGGAGGAGGCTGTGTGTTGGGCGTTTCAGTTCTTCAATGGTGGAGCCCAGACTGCCGTGTAAGAAGGTATAGCTAGAGAAGGAGGAGGCTGTGTGTTGGGTGTTTCAGTTCTTCAATGGTGGAGCCCAGACTGCCGAGTGAGAAGGTATAGCTAGAGAGAGAGGAGGCTGTTTGTTGGGTGTTTCAGTTCTTCAATGGTGGAGCCCAGACTGCCGAGTGAGAAGGTATAGCTAGAGAGGGAGGAGGCCGTGTGTTGGGTGTTTCAGTTCTTCAATGGTGGAGCCCTGACTGCCGAGTGAGAAGGTATAGCTAGAGAGGGAGGAGGCTGTGTGTTGGGTGTTTCAGTTCTTCAATGGTGGAGCCCAGACTATCTAGTGAGAAGGTATAGCTAGAGAGGGAGGAGGCTGTGTGTTGGGTGTTTCAGTTCTTCAATGGTGGAGCCCAGACTGCCGAGTGAGAAGGTATAGCTAGAGAGGGAGGAGGCTGTGTGTTGGGTGTTTCAGTTCTTCAATGGTGGAGCCCAGACTGCCGAGTGAGAAGGTATAGCTAGAGAGGGAGGAGGCTGTGTGTTGGGTGTTTCAGTTCTTCAATGGTGGAGCCCCGACTGCCGAGTAAGAAGGTATAGCTAGTGAGGGAGGAGGCTGTGTGTTGGGTGTTTCAGTTCTTCAATGGCGGAGCCCAGTCTACCAAGTAGGTATATATAGCTAACTTGTTGCGTGCATATACCCTACCCCTTTTTATAGTTTAGGGAGATACTTCCTGAGGCCAACCATTAATAGAATGACCCCTCATCCCCTAGGAACGGGGTTCAGCCATACGATGTACGCAAGACTGTGGTGTCAGACTCTCTTCGGATGATTCTGACCACAGTCGAGTACGACCGGGCATATGATCCCCAAGTACGATAAGGGAGATCAGAGTGGGTGTCAAACATTCGAACCTGGTTCGCGCCAATGATAGAAGTATCCACGTGTCTAACCCGTGTGTTTCAGGCGGTCCCATGTTCTCTACATTCTCGTGGGGGCTGTTAGGGGGCTGCTGCTCTCTATGTTTCCCTATATTACCCATCTTGTGTACCTATATATAGTTCACGTGTTGTGTACACACGATTATATAAAATAGAGCAACAGCCCTCAACCAAAGAGAACGAAAAGAAATCGTCAAATTATTTTTTACATTATTAACCGATTGCTTTGCGCAGATACCTTTAATTTCCTAAAATCGTAGCTTTGCAAATTTTCTTAAAATATCTTTGTGTTAAACTCCAAACTTTATATTGTACTTTCAGATATAAATCTGACATTAAACCTATCTGATCCACATGTTAGTATCTTCTCTTTCAAGATTATTGTTTGATCTTGCTGGTTTTCGAGAGACTCAGCTCCCTCACGTGTTCTAGGTATGCGTGAGCAGAGAGATAACATGAGGGTCTGTATCCAAGAAAAATATGTGAGCTTACGTAATAAAATGAATAATTCACAAAGAAATGTATTTATTGTTTAAGAGGCAAGCTTTTTTTCACGCTGTAGTGCTTCATGAGGATACTAGATCCGCAAACTCTTAAAGAATAAAAATAAACGTTTTACAAATATGTTTCGCTACTTACGGATCCTTTATTATGAACTAGACGGGTGACCGGGCTTCGCCCCGGGATTGACCCTTGTGCATATCTACCCGAGTGATATATATTTAGATAAGATTTTTTTTCATAATTGTTTGTTATTAGCATTATCTATTTGTTTGCATCAGCATAGTTTAATCTAATCTTTGATAGAGGGCGCTGTTCGTGAGCTAAGTAGAATATTTTGAATATATAGTTTTAATAATTGATTCATATATTTTTTTAAAATAGCCTATCGTCTTCCCCGTATTCTTTTACCTATGTATGGAAATTTCGGTTTGAATTAGTGAACTACTGCAAATTTGTATACCGGACATACAACAAACAAACATATAAACATTGATTTATATATTTTTTTGAAAATAGAGCAATCCATATTTAATTCATTAGATAATAAAAGGCATATTTTGGATTTTATAAAATATTTATTTTGCCAATATTTCGGCCGGCTGAACGCCAACCTTTATCGAGGCATTACATTTTTTTGTATACACAATCTCAGCGCCGCATAGTGTTATAATATCACAGTTGAAATCAATTAAAATACAGAGTAGGTGGGAGAAATTTGTGCATGAAAAAATATATATATTATAAAAAAAATGCAATCAAAAATGTAAAATATCTTAAAATATAAAAGGAAAAAGTTCTATCTTATATTTAAAAAATTGTAAAAAGTATTTAAAAATAATTCATTAATAACTCATAAAGAGATAAATGTAAAAATATATGTATATATTAAAACATTTGAAAATAAATTTAAAATGATTTAAATAATAAACTGTAAGAACCCCTTATAAAAAGTTTTTAAAAAATGTGGGTATTTAAAAAATTCATTTCAAAATTTAGGAGATCGATTTATAAATAAGTAAAAAATATTTTATAAAAATGCATTAAAATGGAAGTTAAAACAATTTAGGATGAATAAATGAGAAATAAATTAAAAAATGGAAACTAAAAAGTGTTGGATAACTGAATGCTACGACAGCTAGCGCCACACTGGACCTATCATCATCACAACTGTTTGTTTACCTTCTTCTCTATACTTCAATAACTGTTCGCTACCATAACTTTGTCTTTTTCTTGCTAAATGGATAATAAAGATTATTATCATATAATCCTCAACGTCCTCATGCCTTCCTACAAGCTGTAAGTACCTAAATCTTACAACAATTAGATTATGAGACTGAATATTGCTTGAAATTCAACTAACGAGTTAAGACAAAGAAAAAAGGCTTAGCAAAAATGGCGTCACTCCCGAGCCACGATGTAACCCTAAATAAGCTCGACGGCTATAACTACTCACTATGGTCTTTCAAAATTGAAATGCTCTTGCAAAAGGAAGATCTTTGGGAAGTTGTCACCGAAAATATTCCAGATGAACCTAAAATCGAATGGAAAAAGAAAGACTCAAAAGCTAGAGCTATCATTAATCTAAGCATCGCCGACTCACAAATAGTGCATGTCAAAAACCTACTAACAGCCAAAGCTACCTGGGACACTCTTAAAAATATCTATGAAAGAAAAACACTCTCAGGAAAAATTTATTTGCTAAGGAAACTATACAGCTTAAAACTCGAAGAAGACAAAGACATGCAACAGCACATCACTACCATGATGGAAATAGTTGACAAACTGCGAACCATTGGCGAAACACTAAAGGACTCTCACATCACGGCTATACTGCTTTGCTCGCTTCCAAAGAGCTACTCAAATCTTATCACGATGTTGGAATCAAGGCCTGATGACGAGCTAACGCTTGAATTCACCAAGAACAAACTCCTTGATGAACACACACGCAGAGTAGAAAGCTCGAAAGACGAAAGCACCGCATCAAAAGCCTTAAAAAGCCTCCACGGAGCTTCAAGCTAAAGAAGAGAAAAAGAGAAGAAATTCTGTTCCTTCTGCCACAAACCAAACCACTCCAAAGAAGAATGTTGGCACTATCAAAAGCGAAACAACAGCAACAAAGAGTACAAATATGAAAACTTCAGAAGAGGAAACGTACCAAAGTACACAAATCAGTCGAGTGTCACCCAAGAACAATCAACAAATCAGAGAACAACAAAAGGACCTAACCCAAAAGCTCTCAATTGCACTCAACGAGAAGCAAGCGTACACAACTGGTTCGTCGACTCTGGAGCCACATCTCATATGGCGTACGACGAAAGCTCCTTCACTGATGACTACAGCAGATACACGAAGATCTACCTCCTGAAAGGAAAAGACGAAGCCTATGAAAAAATAAAAGACTACGTCATCTCAGCACACACGGAATTTGGAAAAAATATCCAAACCATACGGACAGACAACGGTCGTGAGTACGTAAACCGACAAGTCGAAGATTTCCTGAACCAAAGCGGAATCAAACATCAGCTAACAGTCCCCTACTCACCAGCCCAGAACGGAGTAGCCGAAAGGAAAAATCGATCACTAATGGAGATGACAAGATGCATGCTGTTTGACTCAGGACTCCCACAATCTCTATGGGCGGAAGCGGTTACCACAGCTAATTACCTACACAACCGAATACCCTCGAAAGCTACAGACAAGACTCCTTTTGAACTATGGACCAACAGGAAGCCCAGTCTGAAGCATCTAAAAAGATTCGGATGTAAAGCCTTCGCCTATATTCCCAAGATAAAAAGAAACAAGTTGGATAGCAAAGTTATCGAAGGGACCTTTCTTGGATACGATGATCGAAGCAAAGGATACAGAATCCTGCACGATACAGACAACATCACAATCAGCAGATCCGTAAAATTTATAGAAAAAGAAAATGGGTTTCACCTCGCTTCCACAAAAACAACTTCACCACAAGTACTAAGTACAGATCTAACTTCCTCTAATCATATTGGAAATGCAGAGGAAAGTCAGGAACCAGGAACACAACCCGAAAACCTTGAGGACTCAGAAACCGAGGATTACCTTCAACCCGGTACAAGCACAGGAACACAAGTGGTCACACAAAGAAGATCCACGAGACCAACAAAGGGAATACCTCCCATAAGAAATGACTACATGCTGTACAAAACTGAAGCTCAAGACATTCAGACACCCATTGTGAAGCATTCTACAATTAGAGCCTTCCTAGCTGCATCAGTCTACAGAGGGATGCAAGTGAACCACCTCGATGTCAAGACAGCGTTCCTACACGGCGACCTAGATAAAGAACTCTACATGGAACTCCCAGAAGGACTCCATACAAAACAAACAAACGAAGTCTGCAAACTAAAGAAGGCAATTTACGGTCTAAAACAAGCTGGAAGATCTTGGAACACAAAAATCGCAAGCACTCTAATTAAAAACAACTTCAAACAGAGCATTGTAGACCCATGCCTATTCACCAAGAATGAATAAAACCATTCCATCTAGTTGATTCTATATGTGGATGACATGCTCCTTGCAAGCGATTCCGAAATAATCATCCAAAACACTGTAAAAACTCTCGAAAAAGAATTCGAAATAAAGAACCTTGGAGACCCCACTCAATTCATTTGTATAGAAATCTCCAGGAACAGAGAAGGTGAACTCCTACTGAGCCAAAAGAGTAAAATCCAAGAATTAGTTGAAAGGTACAATCTCCAAGAAGCGAAACCTACTTTCACTCCCATGGAAAGCGTATACCCCGGTATATCTGATGAAAAACTTCTACCAAACAACGTCCAATACCAACAACTGATAGGCTCACTATTGTACCTAAGCGTAGTATCCAGACCAGATATCGCAGCTCCAGTCTGCATACTCAGCAGCAGAAACCAGAATCCTAGAAATTGTGACTGGAATGCAGCAAAAAGAATCGTAAGATATCTAAAAACTACTAAAGAACTCGAGCTACGCATATCTAACCAAAAACCTCCCACGCTGGAAGCATACAGTGATGCCACATGGGCAAGCGACAACACCGACAGAAAATCACTAAGCGGAAACTTGTTCCTACTGGGATCAAACCCCATCTCATGGATGACTGGGAAACAAGGTTGCGTATCTCTCTCATCCACCGAAGCGGAACTAATCTCCGCAGCTGAAGCCTCACAAGAACTGTTATGGCTTCTCGACTTGCTAAAGGATCTCGAACTGGAACAGAAAGCTCCAATCTACTTCCACCAAGACAATCAATCATGTCTCAAGATATGTTCATCCGAAAAAGTGTCTTCTAGAACCAAGCACATCGCAACCAAGATCCATCACCTAAAGGATCTTCAGAAGAAGACAGTGATAAAAATGATCTACTGCCCAACTGGCGACATGAAGGCGGACATTCTGACCAAGCCGCTACCAAGGCCGACATTTGAGAAGTTACGCTACAACCTCGTGATGTCTCCACATTCATGCCGGGGATTTGTTGGATAACTGAATGCTACGACAGCTAGCGCCACACTGGACCTATCATCATCACAACTGTTTGTTTACCTTCTTCTCTATACTTCAATAACTGTTCGCTACCATAACTTTGTCTTTTTCTTGCTAAATGGATAATAAAGATTATTATCATATAATCCTCAACGTCCTCATGCCTTCCTACAAGCTGTAAGTACCTAAATCTTACAACAAAAAGTTTAAATTATTGCATGTAAAAAGTTATATATTTAATGTATCAATACTTTTGCGTTTTGAAGCGATAAATGTAAAAATAATTAAACAAGTGGTATGTATTAATTACAGGTAATTACTAATGTGTGAAAATATAATTTAAGAAATCGCGGGTATTACAACAAAATATAAAGTGCTATAAAAAGCAAAAAAAATAAAAAAGCAAATTATGAAATTTAAAAAACGGCACCTCTCCCTTTAAAATAGTACATAATAAGTCTATTAAAAAATAAAAAATTAACTAATTGAAATTAAAATAATTAGACAAAAAAAATTAAGAAGATCTAAATTGTGTGTAGATGTCCGGTAAATCAATTTTCCTATTTATGCTTCTTTGTCTTCTACAATTAACAAAATGGAAAACAAAATCAACGTAATTTACAAAATACCTTGTAACAATTGCCAATCTAATTATATAGGGGAAACCAGCAAACCACTCAAAGATCGTATAAATCAACACAAATCAGGACTAAGGAATTACAACCCACTATCTCTCCTTGTTGATCATGCACTAAAAAACAACCACACTCCGGATTTCGAAAATACAGCCATTTTATACCAGAACATTAAAGAAAAACACTGCCGATTGTTCTTAGAAAGCTGGGCCTCTGTAGAAGACAAAGAAGGCATAAATAGGAAAATTGATTTACCGGACATCTACACACCATTTAGATCTTCTTAATTTTTTTTGTCTAATTATTTTAATTTCAATTAGTTAATTTTTTATTTTTTAATAGACTTATTATGTACTATTTTAAAGGGAGAGGTGCCGTTTTTTAAATTTCATAATTTGCTTTTTTATTTTTTTGCTTTTTATAGCACTTTATATTTTGTTGTAATACCCGCTATTTCTTAAATTATATTTTCACACATTAGTAATTACCTGTAATTAATACATACCACTTGTTTAATTATTTTTACATTTATCGCTTCAAAACGCAAAAGTATTGATACATTAAATATATAACTTTTTACATGCAATAATTTAAACTTTTTAGTTTCCATTTTTTAAATTTATTTCTCATTTATTCATCCTAAATTGTTTTAACTTCCATTTTAATGCATTTTTATAAAATATTTTTTACTTATTTATAAATCGATCTCCTAAATTTTGAAATGAATTTTTTAAATACCCACATTTTTTAAAAACTTTTTATAAGGGGTTCTTACAGTTTATTATTTAAATCATTTTAAATTTATTTTCAAATGTTTTAATATATACATATATTTTTACATTTATCTCTTTATGAGTTATTAATGAATTATTTTTAAATACTTTTTACAATTTTTTAAATATAAGATAGAACTTTTTCCTTTTATATTTTAAGATATTTTACATTTTTGATTGCATTTTTTTTATAATATATATATTTTTTTCATGCACAAATTTCTCTCACCTACTCTGTATTTTAATTGATTTCAACTGTGATATTATAACACTATGCGGCGCTGAGATTGTGTATACAAAAATGTAATGCCTCGATAAAGGTTGGCGTTCAGCCGGCCGAAATATTGGCAAAATAAATATTTTATAAAATCCAAAATATGCCTTTTATTATCTAATTGATTTATATATATATATAGATATATCCTTCACGTAGATTAATTTGCCAGCTTGCCGCCCGTAGTTAAGTTTTTTATATTTTAAGGACTGAATTGATGGCCTTAATTAGTGCACTCGAGGATGCGAACTTTCTGCCTGAGGACCTAAATATGTTAACTACACTGGACAACAAATATTTAAACTTCGCTGATAAATTTCCAAATTAAAAATCAAAATTTCTAATAAAAATAATATAATAAGATATTTAACCTATTAGACGTAATCTCTCGAACTATCAAAACTGCGACAACCATCTTGTTTATTAGAAGCTGTTTATTCTAGGTTTAAAAATTGATTAATATCATGTCTTCTGTTTCTCATAACAAGAAATCTAGACGTCGCATCTGAGAAAACTATCTCAAAGTACTTTGTTTCTTGAGTTATTACTCTAAACAAACGGGGAATGCTGACACCAGTATATTCATGGACAAAACTAAAGGAATTGGAATGTGTTTGATATCGCCGATCGTCTGTTTGCTTTCTTTCTTTTTTTTTTCAAGGATACAAACACTTGGTTATCGTTTGTCTTCAATAAAGATCACTGTGTATCAAATATCTTTAGAGTTATTGTCTGAATCCCGATATACATGCCAAGAGGAACAAGTTCCTTAAGCTTTGTCCATGAGAGTATTTGGCCACAAAGAGGATCAGCATACTTGGAATTATTCAAAAATCTTCATATGATTGATTTAATCTGCTTTTTGACCTTAGATTATCCTTCGCGGTGAATTTATCCTTCTTATTCGTTCAATACAAGTCCCGGGTTGTTATCGATACCTTCAAGAACCCGGGTAATAGGCGATATCTCCATAAACACGATTCAATTAATAAATCATCAAATATTTGTACAGACAATATTGCCATTTAATTCTCAACTTCTTCTTGACATAGCAAATGCTTTCTTTTAATACGAAATTTTCGAATAAGCCACTTTATCAAGATGATATTGACGCGGAGAAATAAATAAAGCAATGGCAAATTTAGAAATAATTTATTTATTATAATGTGGGGGTATTTACCTTTTAGTTCTCCAATAAAATTATATACAAAAATTATATTTATAGAGAGAGATATAGAGATAAAATAAAATAATAACTAAGAAAAAATAATTATAACAAAGTGTTTAGCCACCGAGACGTCTCGTTTTTCTTATCTGTAGATAAGATTCCAAGAACCCCTTCGCCTCCCTCCTAGCGGAGTCCAGCGATGATTGACAGTCGTCCCATGGAGCTTTCTGTGGCCGGGTTTGTAGAGATATTTGACAATATATATCAAAGATTAAAGGTCTAAAAATCAAATTAAGAAACATAAAATGGGTTTAATTGTTGGTCAAACGGCTAGACATTTATTGAATTTATTCTCTACGAGAGAAATGTACAAAACATTCTCCTGCTTTCCAGTACTATAAGTGTTTTCTATATAGTTGTTTATACTTTAAAAATCTTTATAGTCGCGGAAATTCCTGAATAACTTTTCTGAGGTTCTATTCTTCTAAATTCCATCATACAATACACTAGAAT